>OX030949.1:31183814-31205905 GCA_943735915.1 Pherbina coryleti
CCACAATAAATTGAATTCCTCAAAATAACTTTCCGTTTCTAAGAATAAAAGCTTCAAAGTATCTGCCGCTGTTTCGCGTATCTAATTAAAAAATTTAAATTTAAATTAATTTAAATTGAAACAAAAAAATGAACACTTGCAATAATTGTCCTGGGCTTTTAAGCGTGTAGCAACACAAAAAGTGCAACGCTGCACTTCAAGTCGTGCAACAACAGATTTTAACGTTGTCGTCATTTAGCGCTGCTAAAAATTGCGTCTATGCTGCAAAATTAGTCAACGAGGCAGATTTTAATGCAAAAACAAGCACGAAAACAACAACAAAGCAAAGTAAAAGTAAAAACAAAAATAAAAGTCAAGCTGCACAAATTGAGCTCTAAACCTAGCGCCCCACAGGTGAAAAAAGCTCATTGCAGGCAATGTGAATGCACCTTAAGAGCTGCACTTGAATTTGGATTTGTTTGCATTCGTGAAGCAACAACAAACATGCACACAAAAAAAGTACATGATTAAAAAAAAAACACAAATTATAAATTAAAAAAATTAAAAGTAAAATTTACAAAAACAAACACTTAACAAAAAATGTATCCCACCAGTGAGGGGCAATCGGCTTGAATGTCAGCTAGCAACCGGTACCGATTTTGATTTCCTCACATGCGACAGGATGGCATCGCCGCAGGATGCAGAAACCACTCGTACAAACGGCTTTTATTTTTTTTTTTTTTTTTTGTTAAATATAAGGATGGTTGGATGGATTGTAAGGAAGCCAACAGAGAGCAAGTGTTCTCGAACTGTCTCACCCTATCCTAGGCTGTTACAACGACGAATTCTTCTAGAATCTTGTTTATGTTGCCTACGAAGAATTTAATTCTGTTGAGGTCCTGAAACCAAGGAACTTGCTCGTTCGTTCATTCCTACGTTCGTTCATTTACCTATGTATATATATCAGTTAATTTTTTTTTTTTCAATTTTTTGTTTCCGTTTTTTTAATTTTTGTCAACAAAAAAATGCAAGAATTTGAAGCGGTGCTTCAACTGCAGTGGTTAAAAAAAATATGTAGAGAGATGAACACGTTCCGCTTTATGGAAACACCTTACATGCCAACGAATGCAGTGACGCGAACCTCATGAATTTTTTGGTTTTATTCTTAAACATTTCAAAAACAGTTTTGTACAGTGGGAACTTTTCAGGCTTATTACGTTTAAAATTCACAATAGAACGTAAAAGCTTAACTGACGTTAATTATATCTTCGTGATGTTGGAAAATATGAGAACTGTTAAGAAAATAAAGAAAAAAAAAATCTATTTTATCGGAAAAATTATCATACAAATGTTTTGCATATTTTTAAAGAATATTTGTTTCAAATATTGGAAACCATATGGCCAACATGGCACATTCCTAATTTCAAAATTTTGATTACGAGTTCGAGGATTTCGATTGGTATTTGGCAAATAACACCAAAGAACTAAAATATAAGGAAGTGGTGTTGTCTACACATACAGTGTACGTGAACTGTGGCAAATTTCGTAAATTGAGTGAGCGAGACAGAGTGTGTTTTTTTGGCATTTCTGAGCGATCGTCAGCTGTTCACAAGTCTTCTCAGTAAAAAAAAAATAGTCGCGAAACGAAATCACAGCTTCAGGAGCGCATTATTTTTTCACTCTTTAACACACTTTCGGGGCGCTTTTGTCTTCAGCAAAGTTTATGATATATAATTGTTATTTTTAATTTTTTTCAGATTTCCGCATATTTTGGATCCTAAATTATATTATATTATTATATAATTATTACCCAATGAAACATCAAAAAAAAAAAAAAAATAAAAAATAGGTGGTGTGGAAATATAATAAAAACAAAACTATATTTTAAAATCATATTTTTAAAAAGCCTTAATTTATAATAATTTAATTATTTTTATATTATATAATTAAATAAGCTCCAAAATCAGTAAATTTAACTCAGAATCTATTGTTTAAATTAGAAACCATTTGGACCTTCTTTAACGATCTTACCGAATACGGCCCTGAGTAAAATAATTCTGTATTATAATACAATTTTCTTTTAATATATTAGGTCTTTAATTATCAAACGTTTTATTAACACCGTAAAAATCTAAAAAAATATTTTATGTTATTCTAATCAGAAACAATTTGAGCCTTCTTTTTCGATGCAACTGAATACGGCCCTTTGTGAATGTTTATGTATTTGTGTCAACCAACACGAATAAGAAAAATACCACACTTTTGTGCAATAACATCACTTCCTTATATCTTAGTTCTTTGAATAACACGAGTAAAATTGTTTTTAATTCAATTGCCATCTTATCCATGTATTCTTGGGACAAAAGAAAAAAGTTTTGAGTTGTGGTATCATATGATCTATGCGGCCGTTTTACCGGTTCACCGAATTGATCTCACAATAAAGCTATGGTTTCACGGTCTGTTTGGCAAATACCGACTTTTTATTGGAACCAAATGTTGTTCAAACCACGGATTTAAATTTCGGATAGTGGCGCTACGTTGTAGTGGCGTGATACGGACGGCATTTCAATTTATTTCCACCCAGTTTCATTTTTGAGAAGTTATGGATCGATAGTTCCACCAGCTCATAAACTAAACCAAAGCATTGCTTTGTCTTCGTCCCAAATAGCGCCAATAAGCAAAATTACCGTAGCCATTCAGCCAAAAATAGGCCTCATACTGAACAAAATGTTCGTAGAAGACCGTAGATCTTTTTCAGGATTTCCATAATAAATACAGCTGAATGATATGTAGATACTAGATCGCTGCACAAGCATAAGAAAAATGGCTTGCATGCCACCTACCATTATACAAGTACAGGGTGTTTCTTTAGCTGCATGAGAAGTTTCGATGGTTGTTGAATATGGTTTGACAGTTGAGAATGTCAAACTGTGTTGACGTTTCTGTTCAGTAAGGTTTAACAATTCATCATGAATCATTTAACGTCAGAAAAACGCTTCCAAATTGTGAAAAATTACTTTAAAAAAAATTAATCTGTTCACGAAATTGATAGAGTACTTCGTCCATTTTTGTATTTAGTGATGAAGCTCATTTCTGATTAAATGGCTTCGTCAATAAGCAAAATTGCCGGATATGGAGCGAAGACAATCCTCAAGCCATTAACGAATCACCATTAAATCCATTAAAATTAACTGTTTGGTGCGGTTTACACACGGGAAAAACATTTTCTGGAGAAAAATGGTAAAGAGTTTGCTCCAGAAAATGTTTTTCTCTAAATGTGATTCCAAAAATTCCCTAAAAATGGTAAAAAGCTTCTATAAAAAAGAGAAATATAAGAAAAATATATCGTTCTTAGAGAAAAAGACTTTTATTTTTGAGAAAGGATTTGTTTTTGTTGAAGAAAATATTTCGTATACTGAATTGTTTATCATGCGTCCGTGGCGTAGTTGGTTAAAGTGCGTGGCCGCTATGTCAACGAACCTGGAGACCCTGGTTCGAACCCCAGCAGCGACAGAAAATTATTTGAATTAAAATAATTTTTCTGTACGGCCGCCACCTCTCTGCAGACAATGGCAAACCTAAGAGAGTAATCAAAATGCCATGTAAAGCTTCTTGAGAACGAGAACATTCCGTTCATCGCCGTTCGGAGTCGGCGTTAAGCATGTAGGTCTGGTTCTCGGTCAATTGTGTACAAACTTAATAACACGCACAACACAATTGATCATAAGAAGCTAGGTCAAAGTCCTTTCAAGGGCTGAAATGGCCAGTTATTTATTTTTTTTTTTTTTTGAATTGTTTATCAACAATAGAGAAAACTTTTCACTTTCTAGAAATTTTTACCTATAAATAAGAATTTTTTAGAGAAAAATACTTGCCATTATTAGAGACTTGAAATATTTTCATTTCCGACAATTGAAGAAATATTTCTTCGAATATGTGAAAATTTATTCTAATTGAAGGAAATTTTATATGAAAAAGAAAAATTTGCTATTATCAAAAATAGAGATTTTTTTGTCACAAAAAGATATGGGTTTTTTTCTGAGTGTAATAGAGTCGCAGTTGTTAATAATACCATTGTGGAGATTTTCATAGGTCTTTGCTGTACGAAATACATTTATCTACAGAGATACAGTCGTCAACTAGAACGATGCTAATAATTATCAGTTTTTTTTATTTTATACTAGCCTTTTCCCGGCGCGCGTTGCTGCACCCTGCAACTATATGGGAACATAATAGGTGTATTCAAGACTTTTCTTAGACTCATCGTTTGACACCACAGTCATTTTTCACTGCCCGTTACAGTTTCCCAGTAGTTTTAATGTTCACAGAAAATGATTTTTATTAATAGATAAGCATTTGAAAAACAGCTTGGTTTGTGTCTAAAAATATATATATTGCGATAACTTTTGATCGCAAAGAGATATTGGTATAATTTTTCACATAAATTATTCTTTGAGCTTAACTATTATATAAAAAAGATAAAAACAACTTTTGAAAAAAAAATAATTTCTTTAAAAAATCACTGGGGATAATACGGTCATGTTTTTTGATGACAGAATCAGTTAATAAATTTTTTTGTAAAATTGGAAGCATTTTTGCTATTAACGCCATGTCATGTGAAAGGTAGTTTAAAATTCAAATTTGAGTTTTTATTATTTTAACATCAAAAACAACTTTTGTGTCATTTTTTGAGTAAAAAGTCAATATTTTGGACCTTTTTTGAAAGAAATATTAAAAATATATGCGCTAAGATAATCAACGAAAAAAATTGGAATGAAATATATTAAAAAACAACGGAGTTATTTGCATCGCAAGTAAAATATACGAATTTCTAATTTTTTTGTTATTCTAAGGAAACGATGTTTTTTAAAAAAGACGTTGTACCAGAAGTTTTTGTAATTTTAACGATATGTGAATGTTTTTGGTGTCAAAATAACAGGATTTCCTTAAAATTAATAAGTCGAGCATTTTCGCTTGAAAAAAATACGCCAGTAGTAAGATTTGCGTTACTTTTAAAGGGGCGGAAGAGGCGTGGTCAAAACTTAGTATGCCATAACCTAAGTTAGGATTCAAGTAATATGTGAGCCAAATTTGAGTTAAATCCGTTCAGCCGTTAAGATTTGTATAGTAGTCAAACAAACAGAAAATGATTTTTATTAATATAGATTTTCTTTTTTTCCTTATAAATTTTTCTTTTCCGTTTTGGTTCAGATTTCTGAGAGCTGAGTTTTGGTTCAGTCATTATATAAGCCGGAGGGGTTTTATATCTTAATTGTAAGCATTTATCTAATTTCTTATTTATCTTCTTTTTGTTTTTTCTCTTTAAGGAGCACATGCTTTAAAATTTGTAAAAATTTTGCTTTAGAATTCATAAATTTGTCCCACTTCCCTCATCACATCTGGTAGACGTCTCTTAAAAGCTAGGCGCTATTTTTCTTAATATGCACACGTTTAATTTTTTTTTTATTGTTTATTTTGTTTTTAATTCATCAACTTCAATTGTTTGTGTTATGATTTTATTTTATTTTATTATTTTTCATGTAATTCTGCCAGTAGCAGCGTTTTTAGTTTTCTACTTGGCCTTCTTAGGGTTCACTTTAATTTCTTGCAATTAGAATTATTTCATACGCAGAGGTGATTTTGAGAGGCTGCTTGGGGTTAATGTGCCCTCTTAGGTTCGTAGAGTTTGAAGAATTTGTAAGTTAAGTGTTTTTTGTGTCATTGCGAAAGAAACTGAGAGTATCTTTTCAGAAATTTCTTTTCGTTCAAAATAATTAAAATAAAATAAAAATATAGCATAATTGCATTACGATACAACTATAGAGAAAGTGACAGAAGTACATACACTTTTGATATCAAGCAGTTTTACTATTTAATGGCATTGCTACAGAAAATTAAAATATACTGCATACGAGAAAATGGCAACTCTTGCTATCTCACGTTTCAATTGGAAACTTGATACTCTTGTTCAGAGCATTTTACCATTTGGCTGTGCGCTATTCGGAAACTTTTCACTCGGATGATGAAATTTTGACAGTCTGAATGACAATATTTGGCACTTGTGAGGTAAATATGGTATTAAAAAATGCACGTAGTACCAGGGGCTAGTATAAATTTTGACAATCGGTAAGAGAATTTTTGACACCAGCAAAAATAGAAAAAAAAAAACAAAAAACACTTGTGTGTTCGTGCGTCGTATAGAAGTTAAAAATTTGTGGAAAATATTTGCGTAAAATACTGTTAATTTTCGGTATATATTAACAATTTTGCAAACTAAATTAAATTCTTGCGCTAATACACCACTGGAATCTAAAACGTCAAAATTTCTAGTTGTCAAAATTTCATCGTCCTTTTGGCACAACAAAAATGACAATTTTATTTCAACAGACATATATTGTATTCAACTCAGTTAATTTTTTCCTACCATGAGTGAAGAGTTTCCCAATAGCACACGGCCTTTGACCGCGATTTGCGTTGTTTAAAGTAACTTGAAAAATTCATCTCGGACAAAAGATGGAATAAATTCGTGAACATTTTTGTACGATTACACCGGCATGCTGCGGCACACAAAAAAAAATTTGAGTGCGAGAAGGCATACCCACATATTCCCATGTATTTTGTCCCACTGAGTATGAATCGAGCATCCATTTTGATCAATTGGCTCTTGTTTTTTCCTTATTCATAGAGCAATAAAGTTTCACAGAGATTTTAGATTAATGCACATCCGTAATTATATCTTATGAAATATTTTTATATAATAATATTTTTTTATATAAAAATTTAAAATTATAAAAATTAATGCATTTTTAAATTTTAGAGGGTGTATCGATGGAAGTGATGTTGGGTTGCAAAGGCGTTTAAATAATTGCTGGTCACTTGGCAGTTTTGAAAGATTTTGTGTGCTGTACATAATAACTACATATGTGTCTAATATCCAAACAATTGTTCGTTTAAAAAAAAAAACAAATTCTACACTTCTTGTTGGTACACACCTAATAATAATTAATATTTTATATATCTTCCTTATAAAAGAAGAGCAGTTATTTTTGACATGAAATCAGTGGCGGTTCTAGAAACTTCCTCAGTAGTAGGGTAGGGCTAAATTAGAAAATTCGAATTTTTTCTTGTTTTTTTTAATTTATAATATTTATTAATGTATATTATGTAGTAAACTAAATTTTAAAAATTACGTTAACGTTTTAAATGACGTTAGTATATAAGTCAAAAGTAAAAAAATAAAGCAACTTTTAAGAATTAAAAGCTAAGAAGTAGCTAAGGATTATTTTGTATTTAAAATTCGTATGCATTTTTAACATCGCGTTACTACCGGCCGATTTCTTCACCGAGTATTAAAACGAGCTAGATCGAGATCATATTGCAACTAGGTTTCAAATTAATTTTCAGTTTTAAGAAAACTTAGTAGTCCACATATTGGATACTCAAACCATTTTGTGAAGAGAGTATTAGGCATTGATACTTGGATTCACGTTATGCCAGTTTTATACCAAAAAATTTGACGTTCATTTGTGAAGTTGAAACAAACTCAAATCCAAATAAATTTAATTTGTTAAAATTGTAAAAATTTCTAATATAACAAAAACAAATTTGTAATTATTAAATAACACATTCAAAAGAAAATAAAAAAAGTTATGCAAAAAGTTTCTGCAAAAAAGTGAAGACACGAACTCGTCTCAGTCGGACATTGAGCTTGTGAGGGCGCTTGTTGTAGAGCAGTGATGTTCATGTAGTACCACGCATGGTAAGACTCGAAAGCTTTATTCGAGAATCGAAACACGTACACGATCGAATGCACGAAGTTCTCTTAATCAGTTGGCGCTGAAACTAAAAGCGAGAAAGTTTGCGCTTCTTGGTCGTGTGTTTTACACTGCACGAAATGTTTAAGGCATATGAATATGCGTTATTTTCAGAATAATAATAATAATAATGATAATGATAGTGAAAATGATAATGATCGTGATAATAATAATGATACTGATAATGATAATAATGATGACAATGACAATTATTAAACAATTCTTGCTTAATACCTGCACAACAATTTTAATCAGTGCAGAGAACGAGAGAGCTAACACAAACACAAAAGTTGAAGAGCACTGTTGTAGAGCATGGGAATCAGTGTTGCCAGAATGGCAGTTTTGCCTGCAAATGGCAGTTTTATTAACTCTGAGCAGTTTGGCAGTTAAAAAGACAAAAATGCAGTTTTTCCATTATTTATGCAGTTTTTTAAGGTAAAATGCAGTTTTTAGTTATTATAAATTCTCTTTACCAAAACATTCATTATGGTTAAATTACTGTTTTAAAGCAGCCCTGGTTTAAACTTCAGCAGCAGTTTTAAAAGCTTTATACTTCAGCAGCAGCTTTAAAAGCAGCCCTGCTTTGAACCATAAAACGTAAAGTGTTAATGAATTTTCAATATAATTTCAACTAGCTGTCGACTTTTAATATCGACTTTTTGTTTTGTAAAAAATCAAGAAAAAAAAAATTGGATTAAAATTTAATGTGTAGTTGAATATGTATTGAAAATTCATTAAAACTTCATGTTTTATGACATAACTTCTGAACAATTCAAGAGCACATCTTCATTTTCATTGGAAAGGTAATGGGACGTAAAATAAATGAAAATAATGAAAATGAAGAAAAAAATAGGGCACCTGTCGCTGGCATTTTAAATAGTTTTATATTTTTGCCTTAAAGTAGACGTAGTAACCTTTTCAGTCATATCCTATTTGCGAAAATTGGATTTAAATTGACTGAGCTATGTTGTTTCAAAAAAGACCCCATTTTGGCCGCGAAAAATGATTCTAAAAATGTATAACTTTGGATTTGGTTTTCTAATCAAGATAAACCAATCCAAGAAAAAGCCAAATCGGAGATGGTCAGTGCAACTGACATTACACTTCAATGTGAAATAGGGGATATGTACAAAAACATTAATTAAAATTATCTGAATTACTTCTATTAAAAATTATTTCATATGTGAATAAAATACACGAATCTTTTTATATATTAAATACAACCATATATTTTTTATGTTTTTTATAATTTTATATATAAATAACGTTTTTTAGAATGGCAGTTTTTGTGTCCAAAATGCAGTTTTTTCAGATTTAGCAGTTTTTTGAAAAGAAAATCTGGCAACACTGATGGGAATACACAACAAAACATGGTATAATAATACATGGTAGTATTGACAACTGCTTATTTTCTCTTCAACAGGAAAACATAAACTGTCAAAAACAGCTTTTTGTGGAAATACATCAGCAGCTGCTGTGGTTGTTGTTTTTTTTCACTTCAACGTTTTCAACATTGCTTGTGTTTTCAATGGGGGATTGTGAGCGCTCTCTTTTTGAGTATATTTTTTGACAGTATATGATTTCCCAAGCAACTGTCAATGCTACCTTGTATTATTATACCATGCAACAAACAAACCAATGCAACCACAAACAGCCGGAAGAGAGGTGAATGGAATATTATTTGCTAGCGATTTAATTCAAGCCCATCAGCATGGTATAATAATACAAGGTAGCATTGACAATTGCTTATTTTCTCTTCTACAAGAAAACATCTCCTGTCAAAAACAACTGTTTGTGCAAATGCATCAGCAGCTGCTGAAGTTGTTGTTTTTTTTCACTTCTACGTTTTCAATATTGCTTGTGTTTTCAATGGCCGATTGTGAACGCTCTCATTTTGAGGATATTTTTTGACAGGAGATGTTATCCCAATCAACTGCCAATGCTACCTTGCATAATTGTACCATGGCCCATCAGTAAGTTTATTGCAATTCTTTTGAGAGTATTTGTATGGATGTGTTAAAAAAAACTGCAATATTAAGCATTCGCTTTTTTAATTGCAGATTCAATATCAAAGGAACGTAACAGCACTACAAGCCCGCTTTCGCAAAATACGCTACAGATAACGCAAAAAACACAGGTGGTGGTCTGGCTGATCGGCCTATTGATCTTAATATTGAGATAACTAGCGAGCTGCTACAGTTACAGCGATTGCAGGGGCACCTGGCCACTGGCTTGCAAGCATTTGACAGTAATGGCTTAGGAGTTAACACGTTGGATCGAGAAGAACTTCCTAACAGAATTCTGGAATTTATGTGTGATAACGCAACTACGACACTCCTTGTTCCTTATCCATCGTCTCCTGCAACATCTATTACCATAGCTGTTACGTCTACCGGTGACAATACATCTGCTCCAGCGACTTCTGCAAACAGCCAACGTAGACGTCATCCAGCAATACACCCAAATAATTCCACAAACCGTGTAACGGAATATGACAAAAGTCGTCTCCATTTGCTGGAAGAAGAGCGTCAGCGCATGGTAGAACTACACGCTGTTCGCCTTCCAGCAATTAAAGGTGAAAGTCGACTACTACTCGTAATAATCCGACAACAGGCTGATCAAAGTCTTGCACTGCATGCGCAGCATATGGCGTTTTGGGACGTGGCAATAGATCATGTGGGAGGTAATGACAATCATAAAGGTCAAAAGTTTCTAGTTAAACCAACCTTATTCTTTATTTATAATTAAAAATAATATAATATAATATATATAAATTTATAACATATTTATAATTAAATTACTTATTTAGTGAATTTATTTCTATCAGCATTTTATCAAAAATTTCAATATTTTTATTACAGGCAATAATCAATCCTCCTTAAACAAAATCACAGTTGTGACAAAAGTTGCCGATGGACTACATCCAGATATGGATTTAATTAATTCCACAGGCATGCAACAATTGATCATAAGAAGCTAGGTCAAAGTCCTTTCAAGGGCTGAAATGGCCAGTTATTTATTTTTATTTTTACAGGCATGCAACAGCATCAGAAAACTATGAAACGTTCACTGAGCAAA
The DNA here is from genome assembly GCA_943735915.1 of Pherbina coryleti. Lineage (NCBI taxonomy): Eukaryota > Metazoa > Arthropoda > Insecta > Diptera > Sciomyzidae > Pherbina > Pherbina coryleti. The sequence continues at coordinate 31,194,686 of OX030949.1, forward strand.
ATAAAAATCTGTAATTATTTGTTTGTTTGATTTGTTTTTTAACTGGGTTTTACTTTGAATGTTTTTGATTTCAATATTAACATTATGTGTTGTTGAAATTATTCATATAAAATAAACAGAATGTTTTGAATAAAAAAATTACTATTAAATTGTATTATAGTCTATTTCAATAAGTAACGATATTTATAAAAACTAAGTCCGAGTACTAAGCTTGCTAGACGTCCGAATTCGAGGGACCAACTATTACTCAGTATCAGCTAGAACCGAGTTTCAAATCTAAGTATTTGCGCCTTAGTTCTCCGTAAAGAAATAATTTATTACTCCAGAGAGTACTAAGATAAGGTCAAATACTCGGACTAGCACTAGCTCTCTGTGAAGAAATCGGCCGTAAGAGTTCGACTTTTTTAAAAAAAAATAAAAAAAAATTAAACTGGCCATTTTAGCCCTTGAAAGGACTTTGACTGAACTTCTTATGATCAAACTTTACTTGCAAGAAGCTTTATGTGGCATTATTTACTCTCTGAGGTTTGCCATTCTCTACAGAGAGGTAACGGCCGAACAGAAAAATTAATCCAATTGAGAAAACTTTCTGTGTCATATAGAATTTTAACCAGGGTACTCTGGCGTATGGGTCACGCACAGTGTTGCCGTTTTGCTACAATTGTAGCAAATTTGCTACGTTAAAAATGAAAAGCTACAATGCTACATTGCTTCTCAAATTGCTACATTTTCATAATTTCAAGCAAGTTTTGTATTTTCAATAGAAATAATTCGAAAACGAAGACTTTACATGTTAAAACAAATGAATAAGATTGTGTTCATACCTTTAGTGCATTAACCACTCTAACTCAACTTTTTTTTCACATCATGTGTGATTCGTTGATGGCTGTAGACGTAAAATTCGCTGCTATCTTCACGTCAATGTGATTTTGTGGCTCTTGAACTTAGAAGGTGTTGTCTCTCGTATAATTGAACAATGGGACTGCCTATAACTTTTTTTATTAGTTGCAAATTAGAAGTGAATGCAGTTCGGTCTGATCAATTGGCTGAAAAAATTAACAACAAAATTAAAGTTTATTTCATATTTCTTTCGTATGTGTTGCCTTTAATAAACAACTTGAATATAGAGTTTCAGTCTGAAAAAAGTCGGTTGCCATATCTTTATTCAAACATTAAAGCACATTACTTTTTAATTTTGAACAATTTTATAAAGGATAGACAACTTCACGTCGACGTTGATTACAAAAACATTTCTAATTATAATCAAGTGCCAAAAATTTTCATAGGTTCAAAAGCAGAATCTTTTTTGTTAAAAACAAAAGCAACACCAGAAGAATAAATGAAATAAAATGTAATATTTTGGAGTTTTACATAGAGCTTTTAGATCAAATCAAATTATGATTTGATTTCATAAGAAAAGACTTTGAACTTTTAAAAATAATAACCCCTATCGAGGTTCTATCAAACAATAACAATTCGATTTTGGATCTAATTTCGCAACTTGAAGACTTATGCAATGTTGATTGTGATAATATTGTTACTCAATGGACTTTGGGACTCAATGGAATGGGAAAAAGTATCTTGCATTAAAAATGAACTGGGCGAGCAAATGTTCCCAGATCTTACAGAATTCGTATTTAATTTATTATCTTTGCCTCATAGTTCTGCAGTTGCAGAAAGAAAGTTTTCATCCCTAAAATTAATAAAAACTAATATAAGAAATAAATTGGAAGTAAAAACTATACATCACATAATGACTTGTAAAGAATTAATTCAAAAAAATAATGTATGGTCGGCAAAGAAAGATTTTTTTTATAAAAAGAACTTAAATTTAAATTTTTGTTTTTATAAAAATTTAAGTTACAGGCTAGTTCCACTGCTTCATTACTTTAACTTCATTAGCGAATTGAAACACTCAATGAGACCTGGCTGGGCTTTTATTAACAAAATTCAATAATTATATTCAATAATAAGAAGTTGCGATAAAGAAGCAGTGGAACTAGCCTGTAACGTACATATTTATAAAAAAACAATTTTTCTATTATTTACACCTAACATTATTTCAAGTGTTTCTTTTTTAATATTGCTTAAAGCAAAAAATGTTCCTTATTTACATTAAATGTTATTTTAAGTGTTTTTTTCTTTCCTTTATATTGCTTGAAACAAGAATTGTTCCTTTATTTACATTATTTTAAGTGTTTTTTTAAATATTATTTAAAATAAAAATTGTTTTTTATGTTTGAATAAAATAAAAATATTAACAAATAAAATTTTTCATAAAAAAATAACTGCCTCTAATTATTATTGCTAGACTTATATATATACTTTTTTTTTTTTTGATACATTGCAGCCAGATTTGATACGTATTTTGCTACTGACAAGTGGTAACACTGGTCACGCACTCTACCCATTGCGCCACAGACGCCAAACTAAACCTCGACTTTGCCTAAAGCTCAAATTTGTTTTCAATATAAATACTGAAAGGTCATATTCAAATATTAAGATTTCTGGGAAAGCACGCCCATATTAAAAATGTTAAGAAAAAAATTATTAGTTGTGTGTTTATCACAAAAACCAGAAAGTTTTTCATAACAAAATGGTCTCCACACCATTTTAGGTGTACCATCAGTTAAACTAGCTGAACCCTAAAAATGGAAGTGTGGAAAAAGGGAGCAGCTAACAACAAAATAACACAACTTCAATATGCTCTGATAGCGGTCGACCGCTGTGGTCGAATTTCGAAGATGCACATGATTTAAGGCTATGCCTAAAAGTATAATACGATTTAGATTAACCTTGACACAGGGAGCATCGAAGTAGATAAGAACTCAGTTACCGATTTAGCGTTCTCTCTGTCAAAAATAAATTCTGAGTAACTTTCTCGTCATATGGGCAGTATAAGAAGAACCTAAGTAGCTTGAGTGGATCACAGTGAAAAGTCATGCAAAGCTACTGATGAGTTGGTGTAGCGTCCAACGAAACATCCAAACTATACAGAGCCGTTGTTGTTGTTGTTGGTTGTAACCTTCTTTGTCTACATGTTGTCTTGTCGTCAACATACTTGGCCTAAAGCTGAAATTTGTTTTCAATATTGACGACAATTGTTATTAATTGGACGAATTTTGTATTTAACTAGTAAGAAATGATCTTCGACTGGGCCGAAGTTAAAATACCCCCACGGCCGAACCAAAGTATATTCAAAGTCTTAAGCAATCAATAAAATGTTTATCTGTAAAAACGTTTTCGTTATATTTTTAACAGAAAATATTCGCTTTTGTTTTTTGATAAAGTCACTTTGTATGGGAGGAGGGCGTGGTTTTCACCCAATTTGGTTGAATTCCATACACATAGTACACATTATATATCAAAGTTATTATGCAAAATTTCAAGTCCATACATTAATTTTTGTGGATTTTAGAGAAATTTTACCTTTTGATAAAGTCACTTTGTATGGGAGGTAGGCGTGGTTTTCATCCGATTTGATTGAATTTCATACTTAGAGTGTATTTTGACCATCAAAACTCATATGCAAAATTTCAAGTCCATATATTCATTTTTGTTGAATTCGAAGAGATTTTACCGTTTTGATAAAGTCGCTTTGTATGGGAGGTAGGCGTGGTTTTCATCCGATTTGGCTCATTTACGAACTTGACCTTCATTTTTTAGATAAAAGCTTAAATATAGAATTTCGTGATGATAGCTTTAAAATTACGGCTGGAATCGTGATCACAGACAGACGGACAGACGGACAGACAGACGGACATGGCTAAATCAACTCGGGTGGTGATGCTGATCAAGAATATATATACTTTTCTATACCTACCACGCCTCCTTATGGGCGTTACAAACGGAGTGACAAAATTAATATACCCCCATTTACGTTTTTTAAACGTGGGGGTATAAAAATAGTGTAAAAAATAGCTAGCAATAAATTTCGTCAAAGTAACAGAAAATGTGCTTAAAACTTTTGAAAAACATTTGAAAAAAAAAAGGCAAATTACGAGCACATTTTTTTAACATATTGTGTTAAGTTTTAAGCTATTGTTCTTTTTTCAGGGTACTTCTGTCTTAAAAAACATGGGACAATTAATCAAGCTCCTCTACATAAAAAAGTTAAAAAATTCTTCTGATTTAATACTGTTACTGGTAAACGTTTAAAAATTATTGAACGTGTAACGAAAAAGACAAGATCACTGCTTTTGCATTTTCAAGTCGTCATATTTATAGAGAAGTTATCACACATCCTTATAAAAAAAATGTTGTGTCTGGAGGGATATAGCCCCCAGAGTTTCCCCGGATCCGCGCCTGTGGAAAATTGCAATAAATAATGTTGAAACGTCAATTCTTATATTGTTGATATCTACGAGTTGATATCTGCTGATTACTTGTCAAGTCTACTTGAATTTTTTTGAAATTTGAAATTTCAACAGAAATAACACGCCAACAACAGACTTTACATGTTGTCTAATAAACACCCCAAAAAGAATCGCTGGATAAAATCACTACGACTTGTTCAAGCATCTTAACTCAGATATTAACCCCTAGCCATGATTTTACATGATATCTTAGATTTGAATTATTATTATTTTGGTCTCTAATGCGCAAAAATCAATGGCGCACTTAATAAGAATTGACATAAACTATCGTTTATTCGATGACTTGGAACAAAAATTCATAGAGCAAACAAAAAACAAAAAAAACTAAAGCAAGACAAATATTTTTGAAAAAGAAACACATCCACTTATATCCTTATATCCTTTCCGTTCGAGACAGTATAACTTTTTTAAATCTGAATCGGATAGTCATTGCCTCCCCTCATGAAATCCTGACTCTTACACTGGTATGTTGAAAAACTTAAATTTTCTTGAGAAAATCTCACACTTAATATTTGTAAACTATCGTTAGACGCATTATGAAAACATGTTTTTTCTTGGTAGTTGGTAACATCAGCAAATATTCTATGCTATGAACCGGATATACTTTGATTCATACGAGAATGAACATATAATGCTTCCCCTGCAACGGAACAAACATAATGCTGTCGAAACCAAGATTTTCATTTCCTTAAAAGGATCATTAAAATACGTTCAAATTGGAAGCTTTTGTTTCCCCATGATTTGTCGCAACATTTTTATGAGTTCAAAATGGTGGAAAAAACTTAAGAATATGCAGTTCAACTGCCAAAATGTAATAAAAGGAAACAGAAATGAATAATGAAAAAAAAAAATATAGAATTCGGGGAAAAAGAAAGCATTGGCAAAAATGCGAGCACAATAAAAACTGGAATTCTTAAAGATTAGATGCCATTGCAGTGGAAGTTGGGGGTGGCGTGCAGCATGTTGGCGCCACTGTGCACATATTTCAGTAGCTAAAAAAAGATGCGACAGTTTTTTTCTTGTTTTGGTTCTTATTATTTTGAAAGGTTTTTGTTTTTGTTTTTCTGAAAGTTTTTTTTTTTTTTGAAGGAATTTTATTTTGATTGTTATCGCGTATGTTTACGTCTTCGACATGTGTAGCGGGTATGACCGGAGTAAAATTTCAGGCGTATGCAATATGAGCCAGTTCATTGAAAGTTTAAAGGAATAAGTTTAAGGAGGCATAAAAGTATATATTAACAGCCATAACATAAAAACGTAAAAAAATGTTTAATTTGTAGATAGGTTTTTTTTTTTATAGGCAGGCCAAAAAAGTCTTGAATAAAGTATGAGCTGCGATGGCTGCATTAACTACTCATAGCTACACCTAATAAAACAAGCTCCGTGCATATTAAAGTAGCCACCAAAGAAGCGGTTGAGCCACTCATTGCAATAAATTAACTTAAATAAATCATTCTAGGCAAACACGTTAAACCTAGCACATCAGCAGAGAAAAGAAAGAAAATCAAGAATTCTCAAAACACAAAGACGAAATCCTTCGCCAAACCAAACCAAAGCTCAACTAGCAGCAACTATAAAGTAGCCAACGAAACAGGGCAACTCTTGATGAACGTGCCGCAGCGTCTGATGCTGCATACGTACTTTGTATGTTGTATGGCAGCACTATGCCACACCACGCCCAACTCTGCCTTGCCCCTTGCACTTGTCTTGAACTTGCTGCTGCTAGAGCCTGTCAAGTGCTGCCAGAGCAGGTCCTAATCAGCAGTTAATTTTTATCTTTAATTAAGAGCACGTTCTGCCTGCGTCGTCGTCGTCCATGCGAACGAATCGTCCTTCCTTCTACATGGAGTATCCTTTCGTTACTCTTTATGGCCAAAACATTACTTATGTAACACTCACTGAAGTTGAAACCGAACCGAACCAAACCAAACTGAACTGAACTGCTTAACTCAAAGGCAACAAAGAAGCTATAGTTTTTATTTTTTTTTTTTTCTCAAATAAAAACAAGCAAGAAATATAAAATTGTAGAAAATTTCAAGAATTTTTGTGTCTTTTATAGAAACATGCCCTTCCTTTGTCTTGTATCTTATAGATGCAATTTTATTTGATAACTTTAACATTTGTTTACTTGATGGATGTCTGAGTTGCTAATTAAAAACGAATTTAACAACAGAATTCTTTTGTTTAAAATATAAATGCATGCTTATGCTACAAAAATAATCTTTGAATCGCGCTATTTACAAAGGACCAAAGTGTAAATACTAAGGGCTACAAGCAAGCTTGGGCCTAAAAAGAAAACCACTTCTATATCCAAAATTTTCTATCTGTGCAAATTCTTGTCTAAGATGTTTCAGTCTGATACTGAATGGAAAATATAAAAAAAAAAGATTCATTTGCTAAGAAATCCAAACCTGCAGTTCAAATTTTTATTTGGAAAACCAACCTGGATTGTTGTGAGAAGAGATAGTTGAGGGCAACTAAATTACAGTTGATTTTTATTGATAGTTAGTATTTAAGTTTATTCTTACTATAAAATCTAGCTAAAAATTTAATTTTTCAAATAACTATAAAAAATAAAAAATAAATTACTGGCCATTTCAGCCCTTGAAAGGACTTTGACCTAGCTTCTTATGATCAATTGTGTTGTGCGTGTTATTAAGTTTGTACACAATTAACCGAGAAATGGACCTACATGTTTTTAACGCCGACCCCGAACGGCGATGAACGGAATGTTCTTGTTCTCAAGAAGCTTTACATGGCATTTTGAATACTCTCTGAGGTTTGCCATTGTCTGCAGAGAGGTGGCGGCCGTACAGAAAAATTATTTTAATTCAAATAATTTTCTGTCCCTGCTGGGGTTCGAACCTGGGTCTCCATATTCGTTGACTTAGCGGCCACGCACTTTAACCAACTACGCCAAATAACTATAGATGGCAAAATTACGACATATTTTTTCGGCCAGTTCATGATGAGAGTTATCATCTGATAGAGAATTTAAGACCTGTTTTTTAACTCGGACCCACAGCGAATTATAACGATGCGTAAGACACTTTTAGATGGTGGTGTGAATTTGTACCCTTTTTAACTATTGAACCAAAGATCATATAATATAAAGATGCGCCACGGCCATACAAATCAGCGACACAGTTAAAATCGAATGTGGATTTATCATAAATCCACTTTAAAGCTTTGTGAGAGTCAGTGAGCGAACGACTTAAAGCTTATGAGAGCGGGAGAAAAAGCAAGCAACATTGTGAGTATAATATTGAGAAGCATAGACGCACATGAAATTGTTTAGTTTACGAAAGACCTCAACAAACGATGTGTCTGCAAACAAATTGTAGCTAAATTGTCTTGCGTAAAAAAACAAAAATGTAGGCATGATTTGTGTTTAAATACCCTATACTACGTTTTTGGTAAAACTTTTTATTTAATTATTTAAGAATTTAAGCATTTTAAGCCATGCTGCCATTGTGTGTATAAGCAGCACAAAATAACAGCAAACAATAGCTTAAGCTCTTTGTTGAGAGAGAGGAGGTAAAAGCCTAAAAGCCTGCACTCAGTTTATTTCTTTTGCAGTGTGGCCATAAGTCCAATATATCGTATTTTTTTTTTATTTTACTAGAGTGAAACTCTTTTCATTTCAATAAGAAGCCACTCTTTTTATTTCAATAAGAAATATTCTCAAATAAAATAAAATGAATTAAAGATATTTGGTTCTTGAGTGTTTACTTAAAATATGTTTAACGCTGGGAATGGGTATGCTAGTTATATGATATTATATTACATTATTTCCAAATTTTCCGTTTTGTTAAACGTTTTATTAACCGAACAAGAACTGGTCCTAGAAGATATTGAAGCTGAATCTCAAAGGGTAGTGATCATGTTCTCTAGAAGTTTAAATTGGTTCCATTTATACTCTGAGGTAAGCCATTTTTGGAGAGAAGACTGAAGAAAAATTTACCAAATTTTAAATACTTTCATAAGTTCCAAATCAGGCTGGAACTAGTCTCAAGGTAATACCCTGTAGCATTGCTTGAAATTAGTAAAGGAGAATATTTTGAAAAAAAAAATATTTTCAATGAAAAAAAGAGTTCGCTGAGTCGTGGACACAATCGTAGGTTTTGACATGACGGTGTTTCTTTATACACATATTTCATATCCAAACTCTTGTTTTAATCCATGACCAAATTCTTGACTTAATCAAATATATTTGAACTAGAAATCCCTTTCCTAGTTTGGAAAGGTGTGTTTTAGGTGTGTCTTAATTTTTGTCCTAATCCATATCCTTATTCATGTCATAGTGCTTTTCCGGTCTCATATTCCGGTTTCATAGTGCTATTTTGTTGTTTGTGAGCAGTGTTGGTTACCACGAAAAAACTGTTGAAATTATAACAAATTAGATTTTCGGTGTTGTTTTTTGTTCTTGTTGTTGTTGTTGTTGTTGTTGTTGTTGTTGTTGTTGTTGTTGTTGATGTTGATGTTAATATTGATATTGATGTTGATATTGATATTGATGTTGATGTTGATGTTGATGTTGATGTTGATGTTGATGTTGATGTTTATGTTGATGTTGATGTTGATGTTGATGTTGATGTTGATGTTGATGTTGATGTTGATGTTGATGTTGATGTTGATGGTGTTGGTGTTGGTGTTGGTGTTGGTGTTGGTGTTGGTGTTGGTGTTTGTGTTGGTGCTGGTGTTGGTGCTGGTGTTGGTGTTGGTGTTGGTGCTGGTGTTGGTGTTGGTGTTGGGGTTGATGTTGGTGTTAGTGTTGGTGTTGGTGTTGGTGTTGGTGTTGGTGTTGGTGTTGGTGTTGGTGTTGGTGTTGGTGTTGGTGTTGGTGTTGGTGTTGGTGTTGGTGTTGGTGTTGGTGTTGGTGTTGGTGTTGGTGTTGGTGTTGGTGTTGGTGTTGGGGTTGATGTTGGTGTTGGTGTTGGTGTTGGTGTTGGTGTTGGTGTTGGTGTTGGTGTTGGTGTTGGTGTTGGTGTTGGTGTTGGTGTTGGTGTTGGTGTTGGTGTTGGTGTTGGTGTTGGTATAGGTGTTGGTGTTGATGTTCAGTTCCAGTTCTCGGTCATTTTTGTTGTTGTTGTTGTTGGTGTGGTTGCTTTTGCTTTTGGTTTTTTTTTATTTGCTTCTCCATTGGTTGTGCTTTTCCTCGGTGAATTAACTTGGCCTTAGCTGCATGCAATTAATCCAACAAAAGTGATGCATATGCGTCACATTCGGCGGTTCCGTAAGGGGTCTCATAACGCTGTCAATTTTTTGTTTATTTTCATCATTTGCCTGAAGACCTCACTTTCATTTTCGTTCCTTAAAATTTACCGTTACGCCAATAGTCACTGAGTTAAAATTCAATGCGAGGATTTTCATGGTTGTAGCATTTTTACTGCTTTGCAACCCTGAAATCAAGACGATAAGAAGTTTTTTCGTATTTTAGTTGCGAGGCATAATAACCCATCTATGATAAAACAAAACAAGATTTACCGTATCACGTCTCCTGAGTGAGTTATAACTACATACAACGATAATACATTTCTGTTACATAAGCTGCTATCTTCTCGACCTGATAACTTCAAAACTTTTTCCTTTTTTTTTGTCGTAAGGCCAAGTATAAATCCTTCATTTTCCTTTTTAAACATTTATCCTAGCTTATATACCCACCGAGTAAAAATTCAATGCAACGCCGTTTTATGAATATTGCCACCCGAGTTGATTTAGCTACGTCCGTCTGTCTGTCCGTCTGTCTGTGATCACGATTTCAGCCGTAATTTTAAAGCTATCATCACGAAATTCAATATTTAAACTTTTATCTAAAAAATGAAGGTCAACTTCGTAAATGAGCCAAATCGAATGAAAACCACGCCTACCTCCCATACAAAGTGAACCTCTAAATCGGATGATTTCTCTAAAATCCACAAAAATTAATGTATGGACTTGAAATTTTGCATATACACTTTGATATATAACGTTAGTACACGTGTATGGAATTCAACCAAATTGAGTGAAAACCACACCCACCTCCCATACAAAGCGACTTTATCGAAAAACAAAAGCGAATATTTTCTTTTAAAAATATAACGAAAGCGTTTTTACAGATAAACATTTCATTGATTGCTTAAGACTTTGAATATACTTTCATTCGGCCGTGGGGGTATTTTACATTCGGCCCAGTCGTAGATCATTTCTTACTAGTTTTGTCTAATTATGTTGTGAGGGCTTAGAATAGGCTTGGGTTATCAATTTTTAATCCTATGACGTCAGAAATTTTTGTCTAACTTTGTTGAGTGGGCTTAGGACAGGCTTTTATTTGCGTATCACATTTTGAATTCTAGCACGAATACTCGTCGAGTAATAATACTATGTAACCCATTTTCAGTTGCGTTGTTTAAGCAGCTCCAACCGCGTCCCGATGACGTTTTGAATTTTTGTTTTGACGTGACGAAGTTACGTTATACTCCTCTAGTTTCCAAAAAAGTTAAAAAATGAATTTTTAAAAATTCATCTGCGTTTCATTGAATTGTTACTCGCTGGGTATAAGAGCTATGATTAAAAATATAGTATGACCGTAAAGGTTAATTCTTTGGCTATATTAAAAAAACAAAAAAAAAATTTAATACGGCATAGGGACGTAGTGGGAGCTGCGTAAGCAACGCAACTGAAAATTTGTTACATGGAATTATTACTCGCTGAGTATTAGTGCTATGATTAAAAATACGATACGCCAGTAAAGGCCTATTGGAAGCCCTCACAACAAAATTATACAAAAAAATTTCTGACATCATAAGGACGCTGAGAGAGCCGCTCAAAGATCGATAACGCAACATTCATGCAGCGGCGTTGC